>CM073572.1:117360547-117400671 GCA_037074715.1 Magnolia kwangsiensis | reverse complement strand
CAACCATACACCATAAGAATGGTTGGGCAACCTTACTAAAACAATTAAAGAAGCTAATAAAGGAATAACAAGAAATAAATGTTAAACTATTACAATATTCCTACAATGCTTGAAATAAATGATTACATCATTCACATCCACTTATACATCCCACAAATGAATAATTAAAGATATGAAATATAAACCATTCAACCACTAAACACAAGGGATTATAGTGGTTCACCTGTGTGTTTACCAACTGTTAAACAATAGCCACACAGAATGCTACTCTCTTAATATCCTCACACACGGGATATTAGCGTTCACTATTAAATTTGGTTTTCACAGGTTCACTCAAAGCCTTCACAATTGTGTCTTTCTCTGTGGGCTTACAGAATTAAAAAATCCTCACTTCTAAGTTTTCCTGGCTCTCCTCAGATAACCAATATAATGAGATTTTTCTGACAAATCCCAAAAGAAACTAAAACAGAAAGGAATTTATAATTAAATGTAAAATACCTGATTTTCTCGTTTGTTGTAGTAGCCTCGTAGAACCAAGTCAGAGTAGATGATTGAATGTCCAAGTTCAATGTCTAAAACTCACATTACAATGGTTCTAGTTCTAATTGATTTTAAATTAAACCAAGATGGGCTAGCTTTAATTGATTTTGATTCCAAAGAAAGGAAAATAGCAATTCCTCTTTTCATATTAGATTAGAATACAAGAAATAAAATCAATTAATAAACCTAAAGAAAGAGAATATTAAATATGCACACTTAACTTAAAATAGAGCACAAACTTATATCTTAGAAGGTCAAATTAATTAGCTTGATTTGTCTCTCTTATTCTGAGATTCATGCTCTATTTATAGCTGAGCAAAACACATCTTCGACTGGTCTTAGGACCTCTACGACTGGTCGAAGAACCAATAAAAATTTAAATTTTCAGGTGCGATAAGATCTGATGGTTTCACGACTGGTCGTACGTCACCTTCGACTGGTCGTAGGTTGCATACGACTGGTCATAGACAATAGATTTTCAACGCTGTACTTTGAATCAAAGATATGTGACTGGTCGAAGAACTAGTCGACACTGTTCACATGACTGGTAGAACAGCCTCTAAGACTGGTCGTAGAATAACCAAAAAATTTTAAAAATCTTCAACGACTTAAGACTGGTCGTGGAATTTCTTGGACTGGTCGAACCAGTGCTAGGACTAGTCGAACAAAGTCCAGGACTAGTCTTAGAACAGACCAAATTCTCTTATAAAATATATATGGATTATGTATCCAAAATGGCCTACTCTAAAGGTCAACCTAAGGTCAGTCATACCTTAATAGTGAAACAAGGACATTAAAACTTGAAGACAAGTGACCTTTGAGTATAATTAAGCCTAAGATCTTGAACTTGAAAGCTTTTGAAATCTTGAACTTGAAAGCTTTTGAGACCTTGAACTTGATAGCTTCTGAGATCTTGAAATTGAAAGCTTTTCTTATCTAGAGAAGCTAATCTTGTTAGACTATCATCATGACTCTTCATGTCTTGAATGGATCTTTTGTTCATCACATATACAACTTCAAAGCAGTGTCTTTGTCACCACAAATTTAACAATAACAAGGGGTTATAAACTTTAACACTTACACTTTTGTTTAGATGACCCCACTCAACTTTTGGACTAAGCAATATAGGTAAATTCAGACCAACTGAAAAATTTATGCAGAAACTAAAGAGTCCTTCAATGAAATTTTTCAGTTGGTCTGAATTTACCTATATCCTACTCATCTTAAAATGACAAAAAGGATGGAGGAGTTACTATAGCAGGTAGCTCAACTGAATCAGTAGACCAAAGAACCGATGAAACAAGGGACTGTGGATTAGTTTCCTGACAAATCTAAAGCACCTATGAATAACCAGCCTCAAGGAGAAAATCAAAAAAGAAAACATCATCTCCAAAGAGGATGGTCACTAAATGGGTAGTTAAAAGTAAGAACAAATGCCTTGTGATTCATACCTCACTTAAAGCGAGCAGTAGTTCGAAATGGTATCTTAATAGCAACTGCTCCAAGCATATGACTAGTGACCGGACCAATTTTTGCAATTACATTGAATTTAATGGTGGGTTAGTTACATTTGGAGATGGGAGCACCTCCAAGATAGTTGGACGCGGGACAATAGTTGGGCCTGGATTGCCCAAGATTGAAAATGTTCTTTATGTTGAGGGACTGTAAGTGCTGTGGTCTCATGCTCCTTTGGTTGTCAAATTGTCAAATTTTGTGTGCCAAAACCTCTATCTGTGTCTTTTGTTTGTATGTTGATATATATATATATATATATATATATATATATATATATATATATATATATATATATATATATATATATATATGTTCGAGACACTGCATCACAATGCTTCATGTCAAGTACAGTGATCGACTTCAAGAAAGAAATGCAAGGTCATGTATTTTGTCCTCTTCTATAAGCATCAATGTTCAAAGCTACATCGATAAGAAGAGTATTTGTTCATGACTCAAGTGTAACTCATGATGAAGTTTAATTTCAAGTTGTAGAAGATCTCAAGTTCAAGCTACATGATGCAGAGATCTCAAGCTTCATAAGGTTCAAAGGTCAACCGTCATTTGAAAGAATGAAGTTTCAATGTTCATACTTCATGTCCCAGGTATGAATGACCTTAGATTGACCTTACGGTAGGTCATTTTGTATACATATTTCAAACTAAATCCTTTTATATGAATTCGGTCTATTCTAAGACTAGTCCTGAACCTTGTTCGACTAGTCCTAGCATTGCCACGACCAGTCCAAGAGATTCTAAGACCAGTCCTAAGTTTGTTGCAATTTTTTAAAAATTTTTATTTATCCACGACCAGTCCTAAACTCTGGTTGACCGATCGAGTGAACAGTGTGGACTCATCCTTCGACCAGTCTTGGTTCTACGACTTAAAGTCCAGCAACTAATCTGGTGGTCCTATGACCAGTCGTGAGAAGCCTACGACTAGTCGTACAGGGCCTATGACTAGTCGTAGACACCCTACGACCAGTAGTGAGTTGGTTTTATCCAATCGCGCTAAAAATTTCAAAAATCCTTTCTCCTAAGACCATTCGAAGTGTCCACTAGACTAGTCGAAGGTGTGATTTTTGCAGCTATAAATAGACGACGAATTTCAGAGTTTGATATATAGAAATTCAAGTAAAATCAAGGGATCACTTTGAGATAAGTTTGTGTTTATTTTAAGCTACATTGTGCTCATTTAATATTCTCTTTTGTTAACTTTTGCATTCGATTTTGTTTTTACATTCCAATAAAAATTGAAAAGAGGAATTGTGATATTCCTTCTTGGAATCAAAATCAAATAGAGCTAAGTCCAACTGGTTTAATTTAAAATCAATTAGAATCTAGAACCATTTTAAAGTGAGTATTAGACTTTTGAACTTCTACATTCAATCATATACTCTGATTGGTTCTTCTGGGCTGCTACAAAAGGAGAAATCCATGTATTTTACATTTGTGTAAATCTTCTATTCTTTTTTGTTTTCTTTTGAGATTCGCCAGAAAAATCTAATTATGTGTGGTTATCTGAGGAGAGCTAGAAAACTCAGAAAGTGAGATTTTGGATTGTGTAAGTCCAAGTTAAAAAGACAATTGTGAAGGTTTTCGGTGAACCTGTGAAACCCTATTTTGATAGTGAACACTAATATCCCCTATGTGAGGATATTAGGAGTAGAGTAGCAATCTGTATGGCTATTTTATAACAATTGGTGTACACACAGGCAAACCACTATAATTCTTTGTGTTTTATATTTGTGTGATTTATATTCCCTATCTTTTATTATTCAAGATTGTGGAATGTATGTGTGGATGTGAATGTTGTAATATTTTCATTTCAAGCACAGTGGGGAATGTTGTAATAGTTTAGAATTTACTTTCTGCTATTTCCCTTTCTTATTCTTCTTCAGTTTGGGATATTGATACTTATCGTTGTAGTAAGGTTGTCCTACCATAAAACCTTGGTTTTTATGGTGCAAGGTTGTCCTTAGAACTACATTCGTATCAGCCTCTCAAGACTTGAATTTAAGGTTGCTTTACATTTCTTTATTATGGTTTGTTTCTTTTCTTTTGTTGGCTATCTTATTTCTTATATTTCGCTGTTAGTTTTTTTAATTTTACATAGTCCTATTCACCTCCCCCCCCCCCCCCCCCCCCCCCCCCCCCCCCCCTCTAGAACATATACTTGGTCATTACAGGGACCAAAACACAATCTTCTAATTATTTTCCAAATTTGTGACAAAGAACACTCAATCACCTTCTCCAAGGATGTGTGAGATCTTAGACCGCATAGGTAAATTGATTATGAAAGGTCTCCACACAAGTGACAACTTCTATGTGATTAAAAGCAGTGGAGAAAATGTCCCGTCCACAAGATCCCACATGGCCCTTGATAATGAGTCCGAATTATGGCACCAAAGACTCGGGCATGTACACTACTGAAACTTATCTAATCTCATCTAAAAAAATCTAGTGAGAGGACTTCCTAAGATTGGGAAGAAAGAGAAAGTTATGTGTGATGATTGTCTTAAAGGTAAACATATAAAAGTTGGACACACAAAGACAACCACCATAGTAACTTCAAAACCCCTTAACTTATTGAATATGTATATGGTAGGTCTCACCAGAGTTAAGAACCATGGAGGTAAGAGATGTTTTCTGGTAGTACTAGATGATTTCTCCAGATTCACTTGTGTCACATTTATTAGGGAGAAATATGATGCTTTTAACGAATTTAAAAAACTGTCTAAACGACTCCAAACCAAAAAAGGATATTGTATAAATAGAATTCGGAGTGATCATGGAGGAGAGTTTGAGAATGATCAATTCCAAAGGTACTATGATGAAAATGGAATGTGACATGAATTCTTAGCTCTGAAAACTCCACATTAGAATGGAGTAGTGGAAAGAAAAAATAGGGTGTTGCAAGAGATAGGCTCAGTTATGCGCAATAATAAAAACATGACAAAAAGTTTTTAGGCCGAAGCCATCAACACTGCCTGCTACATAACTAATAAAGTATACCTTAAAGCGGGTTTGAATAAAACGCCATATGAACTGTGGAATGGAAAACAACGTAGTGTAAAATATTTTCATGTGTTTGGTTACAAATGTTTTATTCTTATAGACCAGAAACATCCAGGTAAATTTGATTCTAAAAGCGACGATGGTATCTTCTTGGGATATTCATTAAATAGTCCTGCTTATTGAGTCTACAATTTAAGGACCCTTACAATTCAAGAAACAATCAATGTGGTTGTCGATAACCAACCACATGAAAAAAATGGTCCTACTGTTAATGTGGAACAGTGCATTGTAGGTAAGTCAGATAAAAAATCCACCCCTCCACTTGAGTCTCAGCCGTTCGGTAACATACTTGTCATTAAGGATCATCCCTTCAATCAAATCATTGGAGATCCTAAAGACGGTGTGAAAACTCGGCGACAACTTGAGACCACATTCAATCATCTCTACTTCACCTCTAAAATTGAGAAAAAAAATGTGGTAAAAGCACTCAAAGATGAATATTGGATTTCAACAATGAAAGATGAGCTGCAAAATTTTGAAAAAAATGAGGTGTGGCAGTTAGTTTCGAGGCCACTAGAAACAAATATCATTGGAACTAAGTGGATCTTTAAGAAAAAGTCCGATGAATCTTGGAATGTAGTGAGAAACAAGGTAAGACTTATTGTGCAAGGTTACTCACAAACTGAGGGCATTGATTTTGATGAAACATTCGCTCCAATAGTGTGTCTTGAATCTATAAGAATTCTCATGTCCATTGCATGTGCATTGCAATTCAAGTTGCTTCAAATGGACATGAAGAAGTATATGTTGAACAACCTAAAGGATTTCTTGTTCACAAATATCCTCAACACGTATACCGATTGAGTAAAGCTCTCTATGGTCCTAAACAAGCGCCTAGAGCATGGTATGAGCATTTAATGCAATTTTTGCCAGAGCACCACTTTTGTAGGGGGAGCGCTGATAAAATGTCATTTACACAAAAGGTTGGGGATGCCTTACTAATCGCTTGAATTTATGTGGATGACATAGCCTTTGGATCCACATATGAAGATCTTGCTCATGAGTTTGTTGAAATGATGAAATCATAATTTGAGATGAGCATGCTTGGTGAGATCAATTTCTTTCTAGGTTTACAAGTGAAATAAATGCGCAATGGGATTTTTGTACACCGGTACAAGTATGTTAAGGATTTGGTAAAAAGATTTGGACTTGAATATGGTCATACTCATCATACTCTCATGAGCATCACACTCAAACTTTCCAAAGATGCAAATGGCAAGAGTGTGGTCAACACTTATATCGTAGCATGATAGGGAGCTTACTATACCTAATTGCGAGTCAGCCACATATTGCTTTTAACATAGGTGCATGCACTAGATTTCAGGTCGATCCTAAAGAATCACACTTGATCGTGGTTAAAAGGATCATAAGATATGCGGCTAGGACTACCGATTTTGACTTGTAGTACCCGTCTAACACATCTACCATCATTGTCAGGTATTCAGATGCCAATTGGGTTGAAAATATTGACGATTACAAATCAACCAGTAGTGGTTAGTTTACATCAACAATTGTCTAGTGTCTTGGCATAACAAGAAGCAAAACTTGATATCTTTGTCTATTGACGAGGCCGAATATATTGCAGCTAGTAGTTGTTGCGCACAACTTCTTTGGATGAATCAAATGTTGTTGGATTATAGGATTGATCAATCAACAATGACACTATTTTTTGATAATACTAGTTCCATTAATATTTCAAAAAATCCAGTCCAACATTTAAGAACAAAGAACATTGACATCCGACACCATTTTATAAGTTTATTTATTTATTTGCAAATTTTTATTAGGTGTACAAATGTTAATTTATTTGTAAATATTTGTACATCTCAATGAATAGGTTAGTGCAAGCTGAACTGTTAAATCTTATCTGAAATATTGTTTTGATGTCATCAAAAGTTCCTCAATGGCATCGAAGGTGGTTTGATGGCATCAAAAATCCTTCATAACTTACTGACCTAACTGGACACTACTTTTCAATGACATCAAAGGTGTTTCAATGGCATCGAAGCGCATGGTTCAATGACATCAAAATATCGGGGTCTATATATACAGAGCGGACAGGATTTTTCTTTTCTCACATTCTTCCTGCATCTATTCGTCTCCCTGTTCATCTTAGAGCGTCGGTGGCCGTTCTTCACACTTTTTCTCTCCACCATTCTTACTCCATTATGGTAAGGCTTCCTAGTCATGATTTTCATTACCATTTCCTTTTGATTTGGTTGTCTTCTTAGGATCCTTATAGCCGATTTTTGGATATATATATTTTTTTGGTGCATTTCTTGATTGCTATTCTTGGTATAATTGATTTCTTTCTTGATTAACACAAATGCTAAATGATAAAACCAAAACCATGGCCTCGAGGGAGCGTTTAAACCAAAAAGGTCTACACCCAAAATATACGAGGCTGCCAAAACAGCGCGTCAAGAAGCTCTCATTCCTGAAATTCAAATCCCTCTAGTCCCGCCACCTCCAAAGGCCCTGTATAAGAAATTTAAGGAGCATAAACTAGTAACTGAGCATCCTCTTAACAAAGAATGCATCTAACCATATGAGATCGAACCCATTTTGGAGAAAATTGGTTAGAGCAAAGTTTTGGATTTTGGAGGTGTCTCAAGGAATGAATAAATTTACCAATTCTTAGCATATTTTCATTCTCTAGTCTTAGAGCCTCCATCCTTCGAGGTTACTAGAGGATCGACCATGACTCACATCACACCTGCTATCATCTCTCAGCTCATTAGTGTGTCGTGCTCTCCACAAGGCTTGGACAACCATGACTTTGATTACATAGAGGTTAGGGTCAAGATCATGTATTTCTTGTGCAATGGCCAAAACGTTCCCTAACATCAGGGGAACGCTCTTCAGTCTTCACACATGGCGCATCAGTACCATGTGCTCCATGGGATATTCAACTCCAATGTTTATCAACGAAGGACAAACAAGGATGATTTTCCACCTTCATGCTCGACATCATTTATAGTGTCTGTCAGGGTATTCCCTTATGCCTTCCCTCGATTATCCTTCAACAGCTCGCATGTGTGATTCAGGTTACACGATACATTCTGATTCCTTTTCCATACATCATATGTCTCTTGTCTCGGGGAGTGGGTTTGCTGCCTACTACTAATCGTCTTAGGGTCCCTCTTAAATTTATGAAATTGAACATTAAGAGGATGAATTTGAAGGACAAGACCGCTTCGACTTATGGATCGGCACCACATGATAATGACATTCTCGATGAGACAAAGGCAGAGGCAGGTGAGACTGAGGCCTCTGAGACAAACTATCCCATAGAGGATGATCGACAACCAAATCGTGAGCTCCCACAGACTTTAGACATGTGTACCATGTGACATGTGAGATCTCGCGATCGTCGTGATCGTTGTGAGTCCATTCTTCAGAGGCTTGATCACTAGGAGGACTGCCTTACACGACTGCAGAGAGTTACGAAGTCCATGCATGTAACACCCCAGATTTTTGCCAACCTGGAGTTAGACGTCCTTAGGCAATGGGTCAACCAAAACACCTTGGTAACCGCTCAGAACCCAATTCCATAGCTAAAGAAATCACTTAGGATTAATTCCTTTAGAAACTAAGCATAAGTTAGCTAGCGCTACGCTGGAGTAGCTGTGAAATAGTCCCTGACCACTTTAAATACATTCTACAAGACCCAAAACTTGTAGAATCAATGGTGTTATAATACTCTAAAACCTCGGATCAAACTCTAAACCGGTTTGTTCTCAGGACCTCTTAGAAACTTTTTATTGGATCTAGACCGCACGTCGAAAGTCCGATACCTACAATCTTAGACCGTTATAACTGCCTAGCTGGACCTGACAATCATTTCGAAAATCAAGTCCAACCGACATTCAGAGGCTATTTCATTGAGCCTGGAGTGAAGAGAGTGAGAATAGGGTTAGATTTGAAATTTGAAATTCAAATCTGGCACACGACTTGGTGTGTCAGTATTAAGCATTCCGACCGTCAGAATTCATCCAAATTACACCCTCGGATCAGGAAAAATTTCTATTTCATATCACGAGACTCGTAGACCTGATCTACGTGCGATGACCGTTGAACTGAAACTGGACCGCCACGTGCGATCTACGAACACTACTGGTCTGAAAATGGAATGTGAGTGACATCCGACGTGCATGAACTTAAGTCCGATCGCGTTCGGCCAGGGGACCACCAGAAATGTCTTTTTGGACCGAAACAGCCCCGATTTAGTTAGGCATCAAGTAAACATTGTTCCCAAGCCTGTTTTGGGCAAGTTTTAGGTTATAAAAGGGGCTTAAACCCTCACTTCTCTCACCCATCCGAATTTGCTAGAAACCCTAGCTGGTGTGAGAGAAAAGGTGAGAGATTGTGAGAGAGAGTGGGAGAGAATTTCCTGCTGCTTGCACTACGTGTTGTACGTGCTTAAGCGACGCACTCCAATCACCTTGCCGGTGATTTCGCCGCATTTCTAGGTAAGAAAATACCCTAACCACTTGTTGATTTGGAGTTCCATCGATTCCTTAACGATGTAGCTTACGAATCTTGTGTATTAGGTTCCCGGTTCACCGTAGATGAAGCGTACACGCTCCGTTCGAATCAATACACTTCTAGGATAAAAGGTGTGGATTTTAGACACTTTGATTGATTGTTTTCAATGATTTTAATGTCATTTAACAGTAGATTATCGACAGCAACGCCGTTTGACATGTACAACATGCTGTCCGTTTCCTGTTTCGTAAGCAGACGAAAAATATGAGATTTAGGGCATTTTAGTCATTTGTAGGAAATACTGTTTTCATCCATATTTTGCTGATGTGATTGACATGGCTTCTTGTCACATTAGGATACTAGGAATGCGTGCATAATTAGTTTGGCGAAGAGATTCGCCTAAATGCGCACTTTGAGTCGACATACTATATGTAGACTTAAGTTTGTAGTCTAAGTGTTTGTATAAATGCTTGTATTAGTATGTATTGAATTAAATGGTGTTATGAATTAGTTTGAGATTGAATTCTCAAATGATATGCTGATGCAAATGATTTCCTACATGTTGGCTATATGCATGATTTCATTATATGTATGGAATGCATGTGCTAGATGATTTACTTAAGTTGTATGTTATAACATGTGTTAACATGCTCACATTGTTGTATTTCATTTCCTTTACTCTTATATGATCACTGATGTGAATTCATAAATGTTTGGGACTATACCTAGTCCAGGCAGTCGGCAACCGAGTAGATTTGTGGTTGGCCTATCTTTGCCACGAACGACGCGTCGATGAACGCGAGTCGTGTTTTGGAGTTGGCGGCAGTGGTTAGGCCACACGAGGTGTGTTATGCACTTCATGTCGTTCGACTTGAGATGCGCTCATGCTAGTCGAGCCCGTCGAGTAACCCGACTGGCCATTGTATGTTCACCTTGTATGAGTCATAACCGCTTGAACCTAGGGTACTGAACTTACCATTGTAAACCCTGTCAACCATGGTACCTTGATCCACAAAGACTCATGAGCCGGACATGGTGGTATGGGACACCGTGGTCGAGCTGTCAGCCTACGCTGGGGCCACAAACCTCCCCGTAGTGACCAGTGAGCACCTATGACTCGTGAGTAGATTATGGTGGTATGGGACACTATATTCTTGCTGTCGGCCTACACTGATCAGGCGACGAGTCCTTTGTAGTGACCGCGAGTGTATTCTGAGTCTACAGGAGGCGACGACCCTTCCGTAGCAATGAGAGTACAGTAGGCCTGTATTGATAAGGTGATGGGGGAGCGGTGCAACGAGTGCAAGCAACAGCCCTGACAGCCCTTGCAGTGACCTACAAAATATAACATCGTATGAGATTACTAGGAGTGACGACCCTAGATAGGATCTGTGTTGGGATTGATATAAGAGAAGTACCTTAGTTTCCCAATATTGCTGTATGAAAAGGACTAATAATAACTCGGTAATCATATCACCATCACATTGCATGTGCCTGGAAGATGTGGAGCACTGAGCGGTACGCAAGCATGCCGCGGACGAAGATGGTGTCGTATGAGGGAGAATGTCGGTGAGGGCATCCATCATGTCATGTCATATTACATTAATAACAGTATTAGGAATGTTTGATTCATTGCTTTACTATTATCGTATGATTGATTTGAGAACATGTTAATCCTTGCTCTATTATTCCACTGAGTTAGCTACTCACTCCCACGTTACGGGATGGTGTTTTTGGACACCCACCAGTCCCTATTTTGGTTGCAGATGATGGCGCTGCTTGAGAAGCGGAGCTGGACTTAATGATGATGAGGAGGATCCCTCCTTTATGCGTGTTCTGATTGACGGGATTACAGGGAGGTTGATTTGTTGCCTTGACACTTGTCATTTTATATTTTAGAGCACTCATGTATATTCTTTTTGTTTACTTTTGGAGCATACATGTATGTATATAACCTAGTAACATGTTCACACTCTGGAGACATACAACAGTTTATATATGTTATACATACTATCACAGTCTTCCGCTTGTAAATTTAACTGTCTCTGGAGTATAATATGTTATTTTGGCTTAATCCCACCCATGTTTAATACATTAACACAGACAACATTCAATCATACACATTTATGTTGCATAAGTGATGTTCTGGAACTCAGGAGTGGAGTTTTTACTCGACCCTCGATTTTCGGAATGTTACAATGCAGCAGGCTATGGAGCAGGTGGAGCAAGTGACCCAAGGGATTATCACAACATTTACATGACGACAAGCCAATACAACACCTTGCGAGGATGGTTCTTCAGCCTAAAGACTAGCTCATCTTGCATAATTAGAGTCTCAGGCCTGTGGCATTAGTTATCTTCTTGGATGCCCTATCCAATCTAATCGATTGTTCTTTCTATATCAGTGATCAGATGTGAAATCTCTGTGTTGTTATTTGTGGATATTTGTGCACTACTTGGTCTTGTTACTGTGGTGTATGGAGGTTAAGTTTTTTTAGGGCTTATGTTGTTTATAGATGATGATATTTTATTTAGATGATCATGCCATGTTTGGGCTTTATATATATATATATATATATATATATATATATATATATATATATATATATATATATATACCTTTGTGGCATGTTTTAGTTCTATCACATAATTCCTTGCATTTGATTCCTAGTTCTGAATTATGAGATTGTTTGATTGTTTTAATCTATCTTCCAATTATAAATAGGTAGTCTATTTTCCAACTTCAGTCATGTATGGCATGTTGTTTATGTTACTAACCATTTGCCAAATAACTAACAAAAGGGGGGAGAGCCAGTGTCCTACCATTAGGTGTAGTTTTTGTGACATAATGTTGATGTAGGAAGATAGGGGGAGTACCGACTCAAGTCAACTCAACTCAAAAATAAGATCAAGTCTTTGTATATTTATTGTAATTGAGTTGTAATATTAAAAATCATGTAATCTTGAGTTGTATGTACCATTTAAGGTTTGTTAGGGTTTTGTCACATAATTGACAAATGAGGATATTTAAAGTGCGCTTATTTGTCAATGTACGTGAATGTTGAGTCTTAGTGTTATGTATTCCAGATTTGAGCTATATTGATATGTGGACTTAGATGAGGATTGTATGCTTGACTTGCATCTTGCATCGCATAGCCTTGGTATGGCCGACATCCTTCATCTTTGCATCACATACCCTTGGTATGGCTTATGGTTTTCATGGATCCATCTACATATTCCGCATTACTCTGATACTGCATGATCATATTACTACCTTGCGCACACACTTTCACCACCCTCTTAGCTTTCTATAAGCTTATGCACAACCGTTGCGTGCAGGTGACGTTGGATCGCAGTAGCGCTGAGGCTTGAGCACGTGGCAGATTACTCTGGAGTTTTTGGTCTATCATCATTGTATTTCCTTTTACGCTCATTGTACTTATAAAGTTTTTTATCATAGTGGAAATGTATTGGAATTCTTGGTTGTTGTTTGTGTGTTATGCCTTTGGTTATGCTTATTATGAATCGAACTGATGTTGAAAATCCTCCTCGTAGCATCCCAGGATCGGAACCTGGCGAATGGGGGCTGGGAGCCGAGAATGAGGTTCTACGGAGGCTGTCGGGGCCGGATTCGGTGATCAGGAATTTTGTGAGCCCGGTTTCCGAGTTTGGGGCATAACAGTGAGCCACCATATGAAGATTACAAGACCAAAGATTCACTAAGTTGAAGAAGTTGAGTGTACTATACAGGAAAATTAAACCTCAGTTCCGAACCAAACCCTACCAAGTAAAAGACCCCAAACTTTTCAATACCCGAATATTGAATGTTCTCAAGTGTTATCATGAAATTTAACTTATTATGTATATGTGTATGATACCAATCTAGCTATCCTAACCTTACATCCATTCTCCAACACGAATCTGACTGTTGGGAATAATTTTCATTCATAGATCAAGTCATCTGATCATTGATTTTGAGATACGATCATCATATACCCAAGTATTCTCATTTGTCTATCATAACCAACTGTTCAATCAACTATTCACCACTAGGTAAAAGTATCTGACTGTCCACTCTAAGTTTGGACCACCTAATAATGGTAAAATAGCTACTTGATCTCAGCATCTACTCATACACATTAAATTGAGATTCTTATCCGTTCATCTTATTCACCACCTATGAATATGTTTAACCCACCATCAAAACTACAATCTGAGAAACTTATTGTGAGACCCTTATCCTAGACCGTATCATTTTGTATGCTTTTGCAGTCCTCCCAGTCAAATTTTTGATGACTCGTGATGCGTAGATAGCAGTTGTACGTGACCCTGAGTCGTATCCCATAGTCCAAAGTCGGCTTGACCCGATACTTGTACCCTTGTGACCGCGTCGTTGTTGCGGTTCTAACGACATGTCTTGCATGCCGAGGCAATACCTATGCCAGGAGATGTGGGCCCGTGTCTATTTCAAGAAAATGCTACACATTTGCTAACCCAAGAGAAAATATCAAATCAATCCCATCAATCAAGTGCACATCACATGTCAAGTACAAGAGAAATCCCAAAGTCAACTCTGTCTCTTACAACCCATACCTAGTCAAGTACACCCATCACTCACTCGCCCATCACTCCATCACTCACCCATCCCTCTCTCTCCTTACAACCCTCTCTCTCTCTCTCTCATTTCTCACTCCACCTCCTAAGCACCATGTGAGCAACCGTCCAAGCCCTCCATAATAGAAGAAGCTAGTGTGGCCCACCTCCCTACCACCTAATCTCACCATCTAAGGTTCATCACAACTATTAATCATGTTCCATTGGAGCTCTGGCATGCATCGGTGGAAGGAGTCTAAGATCTAACAGTGGGTGTTCATCATCTCGTTTCATTTTTTTTACAGCCCACTTATAATGGGACCCATCTTGATTTATACTTTGTATCAAAGAGGGGAACATAGTGGCGAGGTCCCTCCCATTTCCACCGATCTCTCTCTCTCTCTCTCTCTCTCTCTCTCTCTCTCTCTCTCTCTTTCTCTTTTGGTGTTGGAACATGGCCCACCTTGTTGCTGGATTTTTAGCAGGCCCTGGATGAAGGGAATCACAAGTATCAGTTTGATCCAATGGTGGGCCACGCTGATGTGGACCCACTATGATGTATTTATATATCTGCACCGTCCAGTAGAATTAGACGGTGGAGGTCCACCCAACTGATGTGTCTGCATGTGTGCAGTACACTGGTCATGGGACCACCTTGATGTGAATGCTTTATGCACACCGTCCAACAATCTGGACGGTGCAACCCATCTATACGTGTGATTATTCACATCATCCCTTGCACTGGACGTGGGGCCTCACCTTGATGGATGTGTTGAAATCCAAGCCGTCTAGCCAAAATGAACGGTGGGCCTTACCATGATTGTTTGTGCTTATTCTACTCCTCCATTCATCTGGACCATCCATCTATGTGGACCACACCGCCATATGGCTACTATAAGACGTCAGTAGGATAGGTGGGCCCTCACCGTGATGTATGTATTTTTACACCCACACCCATCTGGATGGTGGGAAAGCCCACCCAATGGCGTCATCAAGTTTCATGGATCCCACATAAGGTATATGTTGTATCCTAACCGTCCATCTCTCTTTGGACGTGGACCACCTCACTGGCTATAAAGCTGTGTATTAATGTCGACAATCCTGTGGGACTGATATCCATAGTGTCCATCTATTTTACTAATGTGAGCCCCACACGTGTGGTGGTGGGACCCACCTTGCTGAATGTATCCACACCGTTCACTATGTGGAATGGTCTGACCCACTGTGATGTATTTTTTGTATTCCACGCCGTCCATCTGGGCAAGTGTGACCCACATGATGGATGTGTTCCATCCAAACCGTCCATCGTATGGTGAGCCCATCGTAAGGCTTGAGACTAAAAATAAGACAGATCTATTTATCAAGTGGACCATGCTGTAAAGATCAGTGGTGGGTTGAATGTCCACCATTTCATCCTTTAGGGATCACAGAGGTTCTGAATCAATGTAATATTTGTTTTTCCTCTTAGTAAAGGCCTTTATGCAGGGCCTATTGTGATTTTTCAAGGCCCATTATGATTGTTCGGGGCCCACTTTTATATATGTGTTACATGCATTAACCATCCATTGTGCCTAGCTCATAGGCCCTTGTTTAAGGCCCAAGTGACATATATGAGGCCCATTAGTGAGGCCCATTGGTATGGCCCATTTGATGTATATGAGGCCCATTAGTACGACCCATTGATGCGGCCCACTTGATGTATATGAGGCTCATTGTTGAGGCCTATGTGATAGGCCCACTTGATTATACGAAGCCCATGTGTCACGGACCATTTGATGTATTTGGGGCCCACCTGTTGTGTATTAATAGCCCATTTGGTGAGGTCTATTGTAATGTATACTAAGCCGTTTGGTAAGGCCCATTATGATGTAATTCAAGCCCATATAATGTAATTGAGGCCCATGTGATGGGGCCCACTTGTTGTGTATTTATGGTCCATATGTTGTGGCCTATTGTGATATATTTGAGGCCCATGAGTTATGGTCCATTGTGATGTACTGAGGCCCATGGATCATGGCCCATTGAGATGTATTAATAGCCCTTGTGTATGGCCGACCTATTATGTATTTAAAGCTTGTACGATGAGGCCCATTGTGATGTATTTTCGGCCCATAAGATACGGTCCATTGTGATGTATATAGGCCCGGGTATGTGGCCCAATGGAATGTATTTGTGGCCCATTTGGTGAGGCCTGATGTGGTGTATATGTGGCCCTTGGCTGAGGCCCATTGCAATGTATATTAGGCCTTTATGTGAGGCCATGGGCTGACTATGATGTTTGGCTCTATGTTGGCCACTCCTTGTGAGTAATGTTGGTTAAATGTCCACATTGATGGGCATTCATGGTTAAATGTCCTCATCGTGACTAAGGGTGTGCATCGAACCGAGTCGAGCTTGCCTCAACACGACTCGACTTGAACACTAGCTGACCTCAGCTCGAACTCGGCTTAGCTTGGTCCTTAAGCCTGACTGGCCATCTCAACTCAGTTCGGTCATTAGATCATGCCAACTCGGGCTGAGTTAGAGCCAAGATCGAGTCAAGTTCACCATTGAGGTATTTCCATAAACACCTGAACTGCAACTTCAAAAACCCACTGTTTTACAAAGAGAGGTAATGGTTATACAGGTGTTTTATCAAACACCTTCTAAGTAACATAAAAACCTAAAAAAAAGAAGAGAAAAAAGGCATTTATTTAATGTATAAACCTTGCTTGCCATCGGCCAAACCTTCCTTGTCACTAGCCACATCTTGTTAAGTCATTTTATCAAACAGTTGGTGAGAAACATCAATGGCAAAGTAACTAAGTGACCAAAATGGGTCGATTAAAGTTTGATTCGAGGTGGATTCGATCCGAGTTGAGTGGAACTGGGGCCTGCTTGAACTCCGTTCGAACTCATTTTCAAGCTAAAAAATCAGCTCAACTCGACTCATACTCAGCTTCAAACCGAGTTGAATCGAGCTTTTTCGAGTTGAGTCAAGCAAGCTAACTGAGCTAGCTCGGTTCATGTACACCCCTAATTGTAACCTTCCCTTAGGCCCTTTGTTAGGCCGATTGTTGATGCTAATTCTCGATGCTGGTTATCGATACTGATTATGAGTATGTGACAGTATAGCATCATGATACATGCCTATACACATCATCTACATATTTGTTATGAGTTGTGGATGACCATTGCATATGCCATAGGGCAGGTTGTTTATGTGACTCCTTGATAGGTGGAATGTGACTCCTTGATAGGTGGAGTCGTCCCACATGAGCGCTCGCTATGCGCAGGATTGATGCATGATTGGACTGTGTGACTCATGTATCTCACATTTGTGTGATATGACTATTGTACGCCCTATCAACATCAGGGTCGTGGCCACCACAGACATGTCATGGATGGCTGAATGGGGCACCAAAAATATTTGGTTCCAACATATGGGCATCATAAATGTCCCTGGGTAAAAATTCCTAAACCCTCATGGTACCAGAGGTTACTCCAATCTCTAGACTAAGTGGATACATGAGCACACGAGGGGCGTATACCATTAGGCTACATCTCCCACTGTGTCGTGGTCGGGTGGAAAGGGGCATAACCTTACCCGCCTAAATGAAGGGTCCACTAGGTTGAGCTTGACCAGATTGAGGAATGGGTCCGCTATTGATAAGTCGAGCCCGATATTGGCAGGTGGATAGTAAGGTCTCTTTCACTTACCCAGTTGTGCTCTCAGATAGGGGCAACAAACTGGCATAAAGTGTAATAGACCCTGGTGATGATCCCAAATATGTGCAGTACTGATGTGTAGAGTAGGAGTTGCATACTCATTCATTCATTCATTCACTATCCACTCGATCTTGTGGTGCACAACTAATTGTTGTGTACCTTCATAATAACAAGGATTTTGGTTGGGGCGTGCAACTAACCTGAAATCAAGAGTTTACCGCATTGAATCTAACCATCCAAATTTAGTTATGGCACTAGTTTGGATAGAAGTCCCTTGTGATAGACCTCGTAGCCTGTGATATTACGTACTATCATCCCGACTTTACCCTCTAGCTTCGTCATTTCATTCACACTGCATATTACAATACATCCGCAGCATATGACATTTTGAGTTACTATATTTCTACATTTATATTACCTAGATGAGGTTGGCGGTATTCATGGACTCGTCAGGGTTTGCATATTGCATTGCTTCATCAGCATCAGATATTTGACTCTTTATGATTTTGCATTTGTACAATCGGTCTGCATTGTATATTCTGATATTGTGTGACTTTTGGGCTTACTAGAATATTTCTGCATTGCTCTGATATTACATTCTTAGCACTTATCTTGCGTACACATTTTCACCACTCTCTAAGCTTTCTATAAGCTTATGCACGATAGATGCGTGCATGTGGTGTTAAGTCGCAGCAGGGTTGAGCTTGGAGTGTGCAGTGGACTTTTGGAGCTTTAATTTTTTGATATATGTATTTCCCTTTTTAGCATTGTATTCAACTGATTATATTAGGGGATATGTGATGATGATGTTGCATTTGTGATTTGGGTACACTTGTGGTTATGTTTATTACGAGTTAAAGGTACATTGAAAAATCCTCCTTGTAAGATCCTAAGATCGAAATCTGGCCTATGGGCGCTGGGAGCTGAGAATGGGATACTACGGAGGCTGTCAGCACCGAATTCGATAATCAAAAATTTTATGGGCTTGATTTCCGAGTTTGGCGCGTGACACTTATACATGTGAATAACTCACTTGAATCTAACGGTATACATGTTTTACCTCTTGATTACTTTAAAAACTCAATTGTGATTATCTGTTTACAAAACTCACTGTATACCCACTTACATACATGATTAGAGTACTAACTATTAATTTTTTCTATTTTTAACATGTCATCTGACCATCCATTATGTTGGTTGATATGCATTCCCTTAATTAGTTTGATGTATAATTCCTTATTCATAATGATTTAGATATAAGTTCTTTTCTAAAAATTACTTAGAAACATGCCTATAACCATGTAGAACCATTAGATTTCCTAAAACTCCTATATCAGTGATAATTATGAAAATGCCATTAACCGTACCCCTGAATTCTAGATCAGATGGTTCCCATAATCCGTTTGATGTAAAATTTTATACCATGCCTATGTATCATAAATTTACTATGCATGTCAAATGTCAGCCATTAAATGATTGTAAAAGTGACCCAATTGACAAATCAGCCCCTTGATCGTTGATTTTAGTGTCCATCGAGTGAAGAAATTTTATGGGTAGTTATAGTATGATATTTTCCTTCATATAAATGACTTGGATTGTCCATCATATAAACAAAGTGTAAAATATGAAGACCCCACTTTAATAGGCTTTTCCTTAGGCGTGAAATTATCCTGTCAAGGCCTACCGACTCCTTATAAATCTTGATCTTCCGATTTAACCACTTCCTTTCATCCATCGTAACTCAAATTCGAACAACAAACTGGTCTCATATGACTGCGAGGTTATACAAAATTTAGGTTATGATCTATGATCCTACACCGTTGAATGTTTGAAGTTACTTTCTTTTGGTACAAAAGGTGAAATTTTAAATTTAGGCTTTTTCTACCATTGATTAACTATCAAATTTTGTTCAAATATTTTCCTATCCTGACTACACATTTCTGTCAAAATTGGGCCCTGATCATTAAGTGTGAACCATTAATTGAGATCAACTTTGTTTTGACACCTGTTTGGAGAATTTTCAAGATAGGCCAATCTAAATTTTGGATCACCAAGAAAATTATATACCCAGCTCTATTCGACGACCCTAACATAATGGACGAAATAGATTTAAAGAAAGATCATCAGAAAAGAAAAATTTTGAGAAAACTAATCTAAGTGAGATGTGAAACACACCCCTCTCACACACTCACTCCTTTTAAAAGGGGTGTGCGTTCTCCTCTCCACTCACACACCCAATCTCCCAACGCGCAAGAAGAGAGAGAGAGAGAGAGAGAGAGAGAGAGAGAGAGAGAGAGAGAGAGAGAGAGAAGCCTAGACGCTCTCTTCTATCTCCATTTGCATGGTGTCTCCCTCTTGCTCAAGTGATGTCGTGATTCATATGGAAGCTTTTCATGTAGAAGCTTTCCTACATGAATATCTACCTATGGTTTAAATCTAAGACTAAGGTGAAGGATTCCTTTAAGGTTACACTAATTTGAATTAATATGATTTATCTTATTTTTACATACTTTCATATTATTAGGATTTTTCATGCAATTAGTTGATTTACCATCATTAATTATTTATCCTTTTGAGAATTATGGTTAAGGCATAATTTTAATTATGCATATTTTTTATGAATTTATATGAGGTGATTGATACAAGCCTTGCCCTTTGCTAATTTTGAGAGCGACGCATGCTTCTCTACTCTATATTGAGTTGGCCTTTTGATCTCCCCTTATTCTTATTGAGTTAGCATATTTGTTACTCTTCTCTTTTATTGAGATAACTTAATGCTACTTTTTTTTCTTTATTAGGTTAGCCTTATTCTACCTCCCTATATGGCTTGGGTATGTCTCTTGGAATTCTAAAACCCTCATAGTTTGACTTATTTTTCTATTGATACAAGTGATGTGTTATGGGCCTCATATATAGTAGTTCATATATATTATCGTGGATGTAATGTGTTTTGAGTAGGGGCCCTCTTAGTCGGCACGTAATCTCATGGGTTGGTAAGTGGTGCACAATCGATGCATGTAAATCATTATGCAAGTTACGTCACTTTTTGGGATTGAATATTACAAATAGTCACTCCATGAACACATCGTGTCACGTAAATCTCTCAATCATCTTGTTGTGTTTCCTTGAGATGTTTGTATGAATTCATGTTAACGTTGAATACGTCGATGAATCTCCGTAGTATGAGATGCAGGGCGAGTCAGTTTTTTTATGAACTATATTCCACATTGTGATGACCACTACATATGATAGATTACACACACTGTGATATGCATGCATTCATGTAGATTGGTTATGCATACTGATACCACTCGTGGTGGTGGAGTATGAAATGTATTAGAATCCTCACATTATTCTTATGAATCTCTTGAATTATTGTTAATCTTAAAAGATAACCATCACTATGAGTAGGGCATTGACTCTCTCCAACCATACATATATTGCAAGTGAATTACATGTTGATGATATGGCCGATAATCATTCTGTGGAAGATTTTTATGAAAAAAAGAAGGATAACTACATGAATTATTTTATTTATTTTTCACTATAAACTTTGATAATGTAATAAGCTTCTATTGAGAGGATGTAAGGCCTGTATCCTAGTCTGTACTGTTCCTTAGGCTCCTGCGATCCTCCCCATCAAATTTTGATGACCCGCGACCTGTAGACAGCATTTGTGCGCTACCTTAAGTCACATCCCAAAGATCTGAGTCAACTCAAGCGAGACTTGTACCCTAGCGACCGCGCCGTTACCGCGGTTTCAATACTGTGACTTGCACACCTATGCGATACCTAGGCTAGGAGTTATAGGCCCGCGTATATTTTGAGAAAATTCCGCACATTGCGAATCTCAAGAGAATCTCTACCTAATCTATCACATCAATCAATCAAGTGCTAGTCAAGTACAACCCATATCTAGCCCATCCCTCTCTTACCAACAAAGCATGAAAACCCATAGTTCTCTCATTCCCAAAGTCAACCCTCATGTCATCTCTCCTTACAAACCCATACCTCTCATCCCATCTCTCATTACACAACACCACTCCTCTCTCATTTCTCCACCCAAAAATTTCAAGCAACCAAGAGAGAAAATTCTAAGGAGAGAAAGAACCCAAGATCAAGGCCCACTTTCCTACTCCAGATCTCTCATCTCAACCCTTCAATCTTCATCTTCCACCCTTAAAGAAGAAGTCAAGGAGCTTAGCATTCCGAAGAATCAAGAAGAAGTGTAATCGGTGGGTGTTTTGTAGGATTTGATTGTGAATTTTTATGATGGGCCAAGTGAGGCCTGTCGATTATGGCCCACCATGATTCATATGTTTATTCCATGAGGGGTCCATTCTCCATGGATCCACCATGATGTTTATTTATTATCCATCTTGGAGTGGCCATCTAGGCCTTGATCTTTATGGTGAGGATAGGGTTCCACCAAATTTTCTGATTGAGGCCCACCTGTTTTGGGACATCAACTTGGTGTATATATTGTAATCCTAGGAGGGCTCATAGCGGTGGAGCCCTCCATCACACGTTCTCTCTCTCTCTCTCTCTCTCTCTCTCTCTCTCTCTCTCTCTCTCTCTCTCTCTCTCTCTCTCTCTCTCTCTCTCCCTTGTTTGTGGCCTGCCTTGATGGATGTATTTGATCCACGCTGTCCACCAGAGGCAGCCACCTCACTGTCCACCTAGTGGGCCCACCTTGCTATCGTCATAGGGCCTGCTGGCCGGTCATGCAGGGTCGTCTGATGGGAAAAATACAAATATGATCTTTGATCCAAAAATCTGGTGGGCTACATTGACATGGACCCCGCCCTGATGAGGTATTTTATCTACATCGTCCGTTTGTTTGTCCATCCATTGGTTCTGTGGCCCCACCAGGGATGTATGTATTATATCTACACCGTCCAGCTGTATGGACCCCACCTGGCGTATGTGCTTCATCCTCGCCATCTAACATCTGGATGGTGGGGCCTGGATGAAGGGTAAAATTCAAATATCAGCTTGATCGGTAGGCCATCATGTCGACCCACCTGATGTATCTATTTATACCCCACTGTCCAGCTGGGATGGTGGGATGGTGGGGCCCAAATGTAAGTTTTTTATCACCATCGTCCAACCACGTGGATGGTGGGGGCCTGTCGTGATGTGTGTGGTGTCCACACCATCAGCAAAGGACAGTGGGACCCACCATGATGTATGTTTTGATCCACACCATCCGTCGTCCAGCAGCAGGATGATGTGACCTCACCATGATATATGTTTTGATCTACACTGTCCACCATCCAGCTAGGACAGTGGGACCCACCGGACACATGTGTTTCATCCACGCCATCCCACCCAGTAGGCCCACCTACCGTGTACAAAGGGCCCACCTATTGTGCACACATGGCCCACCTACTGGCTGTGCGGGGCCCACCTGTAGTAATGAGGCCCACTTGTTTATGCATGAGGCCCATTGTATGTATGAGGTCCATTGTGATGTATATGAGGCCCATGTGTGAGGCCCATTATGATGTATATGAGGCCTGTGTGTGAGGCCCATTGTGATGTATGTGAGACCCATGTGATAAGGTCCATTGTGATGTATATGAGGCTCATATGATGAGGCCCATTGTGATGTATATGAGGCCCATGTGATGAGGCCCATTGTGATGTATATGAGGCCCTTATGTGAGGCTTATTGTGATGTGTTAGGCCATTGTAATGTGGGAGGCCCAATTATGATGTGTGAGGCATGCCATGCATGAGTAATGTGCACACTCTGTCCATTTATTTTCTAGATATTTGGAGGGCCGAGGGCCCCACTATGATTCTGATTTCTATCCTAAATGGACTGAACCATATGAAATAGTGGTGGTTAAATGTCCACCATTGGGAACCATCCTAGGGCCCACCATGAAGCCCATCTCCCCATCCTCTCTTTTACCCCAGCCTTGGAGTAGAGTCCCACCATATGTATGTGTTATATGTACACCGTCCATCCACTTTCTGGACTGTGGGCTGCTTTACGAGGCCTACCATATGTATTTTTATTTATACGTTGAGAGTCAGATCTAAATCCCAAGTGGACCACACCATAGGAAAAGTGGTGGCTAAACGTCCACCGTTGAAAACCATACCTTGTAGGGCCCACTATTATACCCAATTTTTAACCCATCTTTCTTATTGGGCTATCCTAAATCATTGGGCACAATTGATGTTAGTACTACTCGTCTTCCTTATTGGGCTAACTGTAAGTGCTATGATTTCATATCCCTTTAGTTGTCAAATTTTGTGGTGCCAAAACCTATATCTGTGTCTTGTATATCTTGTGTTTTATGTTTGAAGACTAGTCATTACAATCAAGACATATCAAGACATCGCATTTCAAGACAAGATCTTAAATGAAGAAAGTTTTCAAGTCTTGGATGAACAAATCAAGAATAAAAGTTTTTAAGGTTGCATGTTCAAGGTTTGATCAAGTTCAAGTTTACTAAACGACTTTGTCAAGTCAAGATCAAGCTTATGAAGGCCTACTACAAGTGTTGAATATTCACAAGCTTCTCTCTTAAGGGTCATCTGAGTGTTAAGACTTTCAAGTTCAACTCACTTTTAAGGTTTGTTTGACCTTAGATTGACCTTAGGATGGGCTTTATCATAGGTCATTCCGGATACATAACTCATATATTTTTATATGCTTATTTGGAGTGTTCTAAGACCAGTCCTAGGAACTTCAAGACCAGTCCTAGCTTTGCTACGACTAGTCTTAGGTTTTTCAGGACCAGTCCTAGGTAATTGAAGATTTTCAGATCTTTCTAGCTGTCCTACAACCAGTCCTGGACATCCTACGACTAGTCCTGGAAGTTCTACGATTCATCCTTCGACCGGTCGTAGCCCTACGACTCAAACTCCAGCAACCATTTTTGGGGTCCTACGACCGGTCGTAGGTGTCTCATGACCAGTCGTAGGTGGCCCACGACCGGTCGTAGACCACCCTCGACCGGTCGTGGAACTGAAAATCAAATCCCACGAAAATCTTTCAAAAATCTTTGGAGCTACGACCAGTCCTAGGATCCTAAGACCAGTCGTAGACGGGATTTTTCAGTGTATAAATTGAGCACGAACTTCAGAGTTTTAGTACTTCAAATCAATTCTATTCAAGCATTCTTTAGGCTATTCTCTGAGATAAGTTTGTGTTTATTTTAAGCTACATTGTCCTTATTTAATATTCTTTTTGCTAGCTTATTCTTATTTGATTTTGATCTACATTCCAATCTTATTAGAAAAGGGGAATTTCTGATATTCATTCTTCTTGGATTCAAATCCAAATAGATCTAGCCTGTTTGATCTAAAATCAATTAGACTTAAAACCATTCTTAAAGTGAGTATTGGACTTTGAACGTCGAATCAAACTTCTACTCCGATTGGTTCTACCGGGCTTCATCAAAAGGTGATTCAGGTGTTTTACATGTTTTGTAATTTACTTTCTCTGGTTTTTGTTTGAGATTCGCCAGAAAAATCTCATTGTATTGGTTATCTGAGGAGAGCCAGAAAACTCAGATTGTGGGGTTTTTGGATTGTGTAAGCCCGAGATCAAAGACACAATTGTGAAGGTTTTAGGTGAACCTGTGAAACCTATTTTGATAGTGCATGCTAATATCCCCTGTGTGAGGATATTAGGAGTGGAGTAGCAATCTGTGTGGCTATTGGATAACAGTTGGTGTACACACAGGCGAACCACTATATATCGTTGTGTTATGGATGTGCTTTATTGTTTCTTTCTTTTATTCATTCTGTTTTGTGGAAGAGTGTTTGTGGATGAATGTTGTAATCACTTCAAGCAAGTGTGGATGAATGTTGTAATCACTTCAAGCAAGTGTGGATGAATGTTGTAATAACTTAGGATTTATTTTTCGTAAGTTATTTTGATTTCATTGCTTATAATTCCTCTTTGGTTTGTGATACAAGGACGTTCTAGAAATAAGGTTTTCCTACCTTAAACCTATGGTTTTTTGTGTAAGGTTGTCCTTAGAACTGATAAAGTATCAATCTCTTTATTTTAGGCTATTGTGATTGTTTTATATTCAGCATTGTGCTTTAAATCTTTTATTATTCCACTGTTATTAGTTTTATTTGGCATTGCCCTATTCACCCCCCCTCTAAGGCATATAGCTAGGCCCTTTCAAGTGGTATCAGAGCCTAATAGCTCATGCTTATTGTTTATTTATTAGATTTATTTCCTGAGCTAACGATCTAAGCTATATTAAGATGTCAAATTTTGATAGCCTATCAGTCACTAGGCCACCACCCTTTAATAGCACAAACTATTCCTATTGGAAAGCCAAGATGAGGATCTTCCTAAAATCCTTAGATGAAAGTGTGTGGCTGGCCACAGTGAATGAATGGAACCCTCCTATCACCGAAGTAACTAATGGCGATGGTTCAAAATCTATGAAAGTAACGGCTTATTCGCTTTGGACCACACTTCAGAAAAGTGAAAGTAGTGCAAATACAAAAGCACTAAATGCAATTACTTGTACATTATCACCAGATGAATTCAAAAGAATCATCTCGTGTGAAAATGCAAAACAAGCATGGGATATATTAGAAATGACACATGAGGGAACATCTATTGTCAAGAAATCTAAAGTCCAACTCCTCACAACTAAATTTGAAGAAATTCATATGGAGGAGAATGAGATGTTTATGGACTTCTACACTAGATTGAATGACATTGTGAACTCTATGTGGGGTCTTGGTGATAGAATCCCTGAAAGTAAAGTGTGCGCAAAAATACTACGTTCACTTCCTGAACGGTTCAATTCTAAAGTGACCGCGATTCAGGAACTTCGTGATACGGATAATGAGGGTTGAAGAATTAGTTGGTTCACTTCAAACCTATGAGTTATCCTTTAAGGCTCCTAAAGGAAAATCAATAGCTCTCAAATCATCTAAAAATATTTCTCAAGAGAGCACTTTGGATTCAGAAAATACCGAAGATGATATGACACTTTTAGCAAAAAGGTTTTACAAAATTTTTAAAAATAAGAAAAAGGTTGATTTTCAAAAATCAAATGATAAGAGACAATCTAAACCTAGAACTTGTAAATCCTTGAAAGATAGTCAATGTTACAACTGTCAAGCTTATGGGCACTTATCTAACAAATGTCCTAAAAAGGACAAATCGAAAAGGAAAAGCATGATGGCTACTTGGGATGAATCATCTGATTCTGAATCCTCTTCTAAATCAGAAGATTCTGAAACCGAGTCGGGCGATGGTGTTAAAGCCCTTATGACTCTAGCCAAGATCACCTATTCAGATCATGATGATATATCTAGTGAAGAAAATATGAATAATGATTGCGATAATGAAGATGATCTTCAAGATGCTTATAATGCCCTTTATAAAGAGAGTTGTAAAATTGCTGTCAAGCTTAAATTACAAAAAGAAAAATTTTCTAAGCTTAAGGAAGATTATGAGTCTCTTGTCTTAGAAAAATCTCATATTTCTGATTCTTTCGAAAAACCCAAAAATGATTTAGAATTCAAAACCTCTCAAATTGAAGATTTGAAATCCGAAAAAGAGAAACTTAAAAATGAGGTAGCTTCTCTTTTGAGTTTGAAAGACACATGGAGATATGCCCAAGGTGATCTAAAATTGGAAAAATTATTGTCCGGATCAAGAAAATTTAGCGATCGATCCGGGTTGGGCTATGATAAAAATACATCTCCTAAACAAAAGAACATTGCTCCTAGATTTGTTAAAGGAGAATCTTCGACCTCAAAAGAAAAGAATACTTTTCAAGGTTTTTCTAAAAATTCAAAAACTTTTCAAAAACCTAAAAGTAGTCATGTCAACTTTAATTTTCAAAATCGAAATCAATTAGCTAAAAAAATTATTGATCTTCTCAAGGAGCTATTAAAGTCGAACTCTATAGGTCGTTCCTACAACAATAGAGAAAAAAAGACCATCTATACTCCTAAACCCAAAACAGTTATGAAATGGGTTCCTAAAGTTGCCAGCTTGGTTGCCCACACTGCTTTCAAAGAAACAAGCCATTCAAAGTGGTACCTAGATAGTGGTTGCTCCAGACATATGATAGGTGACAAAGCTTTATTCACCGATCTTAAAGATATGACTGACGGGTCAGTCACATTTGGTGATGGAAGCAATTGCAAGATTATTGGCCAAGGTACGGTTCAACTTTATAACCTTCCCATATTTAAGAATGTCTTATATGTTGAGGGTTTAAAACACAACCTATTAAGCATTTCTCAGAGATGTGATAACAACCATAGTATAAAGTTTTCTAATCAAGGTTGTGAGATAGTTAATAAAAGGGGTTCTGTTATATTAACTGGTCACAGAACTTCTGAAAACTGCTACATCGTTAGTGATGCTAGCTCATCTACTCAATCATGTTACATGGTCCATACCGATGAGACTGAATTATGGCATAAACGCCTTGGACATGTACACTATCGGAACTTATTTAGATTGAGCAAAAGAGAACTAATTAGAGGTCTACCCAAATTACAAAAAGTAGAAAAAATATGTGGCGAATGCCAGTTGGGCAAACAAATTAGGAGTTCTCATAAGAAAGTGAACTCTAACACCACATCTAGACCACTCGAGCTTCTCCATATGGATCTTATTGGACCTACCAGATCGGAGAGTCGAGGAGGCAAAAAATATATTTTGGTTATCGTAGATGACTATATAAGATTCACTTGGGTATCATTCTTAAAAGATAAAACTGAAACCCTAGATGAAGTAAAAAAGGTCATCAAACGAATCCAAAATGAGAAAAGTTCTCATGTTATCAAGATCCGTAGTGATCATGGATCTGAATTCAAAAACAGTAGTTTTGAGAAATTCTGTAGCGATCAGGGAATATCACATGAATTCTCAGCGCCCAAAACACCGCAACAAAATGGTATAGTTGAAAGGAAAAATAGAGTGCTTCAGGAAATGGCTAATGTTATGTTGAATAGTATGAAGCTCTCTAAAAATCTTTGGGCTGAAGCAGTTAATACCGCATGCTATATTATTTATCGGGTTTATACCAGTAAATCTGATAATAAGACTGCTTATGAATTATGGTTTGAAAAGAAACCTACTGTCAAATACTTTCAGGTTTTTGGCAGCAAGTGTTATATTTTACGGGATCGTGAAATTTTGGGTAAGTTTGATACGAAGAGTGACGAAGGAATTTTTCTTGGTTATTCTTTGAACAGTCGAGCTTATAGGGTTCTAAATAAGAGAACTGGTGTGATTCAAGAATCCATCAATGTGGTCATTGATGATCATTTGAATACATCAGCTCCAAGTTCAGATGATGATGAAGCTCTTGTTATTGACAATCTAGATATCTCATCAAGTCAAAAAGAATCTGAACTAAGGACTGTTAAAGATCATCCAACCAATCAAATACTTGGAAATCCTCTCACTGGAGTTCGTACTTGCAAACAACTTGGGAACATATGTAATTATGTTTATTTTACATCCAAAATAGAACCGGTCAACGTAAAAGAAGCACTTTCTGATGAAAATTGGATAGTTGTTATGCAGGATGAACTTAATCAATTTGTTCGTAATGATGTCTGGTATCTTGTTCCTAGACCTAAAGATAAAAACATTATTGGAATAAAGTGGATCTTTAAAAATAAGTCTGATGAACTCAAAAATATTATACGAAACAAAGCTAGACTGGTTGTACAAGGGTACACTCAGATTGAAGGCATCGATTACGATGAAACCTTTGCTCCTGTCGCTCGCCTTGAATCAATCAGACTTTTTATTTCCATCGCATGTTTCAGAAAATTTAAAATCTATCAGATGGATGTAAAGAGTGCTTTCTTGAATGACGATTTACATGAAGAAGTGAATGTTGAACAACCTTCAGGGTTTAAAGACCCTAAGTTATCTGACCATGTATTTCGTATCAAAAAGGATCTCTATGGTTTAAAATAAGCACCCAGGGCATGGTATGAAAAATTGACTAAATTCTTACTTAGTCATAGCTTTCAAGTAGGTAGTGTCGATAAGATGCTTTTTGTTAAAAAGAATAACAATGATATTTTGATGGTTCAAATATATGTTGATGATATTATTTATGGATCTACTTGTTCTAACATGTCTACTGAGTTTGCAGAGTTAATGAAATCAAGGTTTGAAATGAGCATGGTTGGCGAACTTAACTATTTCCTAGGGTTGTAAGTAAAACAACAACCTGATGGAATTTTCATTTCTCATACCAAATATGCTTCATACTTGGTTAAAAGGTTTGGATTTGAGAATGGAAAGAACTTTGATACTCCTATGAGTACAACATTAAGACTCTCAAAAGACTCTACAGGTAAAGATATAGATAGTAACTATATCGCAGTATGATTGGCAGTTTGTTATATCTTACTGCTAGTAGACCTGATATTGCATTTAGTGTTGGTATTTGTGCAAGATATCAGTCTAATCCTAAGGAATCACATCTTACTGCTGTTAAACGGATTATTAGGTATGTTGCAAGTTATATAAATTTGGAACTTTGGTATCCTTTTGATACTAATGTTCAATTAGCCGGGTATTCAGATGCTGATTGGGCCGAAAATATTGATGATAGAAAATCAACCAGTGGTGGTTGTTTTTACATTGAAAATTGTTTAGTTTCTTGGTTCAGCAAGAATCAAAGCTTAATATCGCTCTCTACTGCTGAGGCTAAATATATTGCAGCTGGATATGCATGTACTCAACTAGTTTGGATGAAACGCATGCTTAGCGATTATGGAATTAATCAAGATTCAATGATTTTACATTGTGATAATTCCAGTGCTATAAACATTTCTAAAAACTCAATCCAGCATTCACGTACTAAGCATATTGACATTAGGTATCATTACATTCGTGAGTTGGTTGAAGAAAAAGTTATTTCATTGGAATATATACCAACCGAAACTCAACTTGCTGATATATTTACTAAACCGCTCGACAAAAGCAGGTTTAATAAATTAAAATTTGATCTTGGTATGTGCATTTTACATTGAATATTCTTGCTTGCATGTATCATAGTGTATTATATTTCACATCATAATCATTTAAATTTTAAATTTTTTCATTTAAAATGCATTTTTTGTCAATGCTCGACCGGTCATGGATGTACACGACCAGTCGTGGTTCGACCGGTCGTGAACCACACTCGACCGGTCGTAGATATCGTGAATATCATATAATTTGGGAAAAATTTCCTTCTTCTTCATTTCCACACCCACATACGACGAGTCGTGGCTCGACCAGTCATAGGATTTCTAGTTTTTCTTCAAGATAAGTCCTATTTTATCATTTTTCTTGAAGATTCATGATCTCTATGCTTTGATTTGTTCATAGTATAGCTTGATTTCATCTCTTGTTGAGTTTTTTAAGGGTTTCCTCTCTATTTGCTGATCTAGAGAAAACCCATCTTTCATTTGTACATCTTGCTTATTCTTTGTATATCTTTTTGAATATGGATGCTAGAGGGAGAAAGAAAACATCTCGTGGTCCATCTTCATCCAGATCTGGACCAATAACTAAACGGCATCTTCGATCACCCGAAGATGATAATCAAGATGTGCGGGATTTACGTGCCCATAACACTATCGTTGAGCATACCGTTGTTCTAAATCACATTGATCCATATGGTGTCATTCCCCTTCTTGATTCTGTAGGCTGGACTAACATTTTGCTTTGGGGTGGGTCTGCATACCAGTCCATTGCTCAATCAATGGTTGCATGCATTTCAGATTTTTTCCTTGATAATTTAACATTTTCAATTGATACAAGAGAAGGGAAATTTGAAGTAGACCATCATTTAATATCAGGTATTATGGATATACCTGTTAATGATGAAGGAATACTGATTCATACTTTATACGACAAACCTTCAGAATTGGAAAAACGCATGTTAAACAGAGATTTATGCAAAATTGATGTGCATTGGACTCACAAAGGGAATACGCTCCCTGCAAAGTATCTGTTACCCAAATACAGAATACTGCATCGTTTCTTCATTTCCAATGTATATCCTCGGTCCAGTAATAAAACTGAGTTAACTTCTTTCATGGTTCATGTGTTGCATTCTATTGTTTCTGGAACCAAGGTCTGTCTTCCTTCTTTGATTTGTCATTCCATTATACAATTTCGTTTCCATCCGGGTCATAGTGATATTTCATTTGGTTATCTTATGAATGTTTTAGCCACTCACATGCTTGTCGATAAACCTGTTAATGAGGCACCAATTCTTCATCTCATTTTCAACAATGCCAATCTTAATAAGATGAAATTGGAACTGCTCCTTGGCCAATTTGATGAAGCTGGTGTTAGTGGTGCTGGTGGTGATGGTGGTGTTGCTGGAAACGAAGAGGAAGCTGGTGATCTTCCACAACAAGATGTTAATATGGATGACTTATTTGATGATATAGAAACTGATTCACCTAATGATCCAGATTATGATCCTTTTGGTTTTGATGCACGCCTTCGTGCATTGGAGGAAAAACTTGATAATATGAATATAGCCCATGACATGAGATTCAAGTACATGTGAAAATATCTTCGTCACATAAATAAGGGCTTACACCACATTGATCCATCTATTCCTGCTCCCTCCTTTGGATCAGATTAAGTGAATTATCTTCTGAATAGTATAACATTTCTTTTACTCTGGATATGTATTATGGATTCTAGTTTCATAACATTTTCTTTTGGATATTGTATTTTGTATTATGGATTATGACTTGACACTTCAGGTTTATTTTATGTCCTTTCATAACACCTTCTCATTGTTTGCTCTCTATATTCTCCTTTCTATTATTCCTTTCCCTTGTCATTTTGTGACAAAAAGGGGGAGTAGTAAGCATTGCTAAAAGGGGAGTAATACGGATAGGGGGAGTAAATTTCTTTGTATTGATTGAGAAGGATATGTGGATTGATGAATATGTGGATTGAAGTCTTCAGGTTTTCATGTTATGTATTGATTATATGAGCAATACTCGTATTACTCAGGGGGAGTAGAGTATTTTGTGGTTTCATGACTTATCATTCCTTATTATCTTTGATGCTATGTGTTTTATCAGAATTTGACAAAGGGGGAGATTGTAAGTGCTATGATTTCATATCCCTTTAGTTGTCAAATTTTATGGTGCCAAAACCTATATCTATGTCTTTTATATCTTGTGTTTTATGTTTGAAGACTAGTCATTGCAATCAAGACATATCAAGACATCGCATTTCAAGATAAGATCTTAAATGAAGAAAGTTTTCAAGTCTTGGATGAAGAAATCAAGAATAGAAGTTTTCAAGGTTGCATGTTCAAGGTTTGATCAAGTTCAATTTTACTAGAAGACTTTGTCAAGTCAAGATCAAGCTTATGAAGGCCTAATACAAGTGTTGAATATTCACAAGCTTCTCTTAAGGGTCATCTGAGTGTTAAGAATTTCAAGTCCATCTCACTTTTAAGGTTTGTTTGACCTTAGATTGACCTTAGGATGGGCTTTATTGTAGGTCATTATGGATACATAACTCATATATTTTTATATGCTTGTTTGGAGTGTTCTAAGACCAGTCCTAGGGACTTCAAGACCAATCCTAGCTTTGTTACGACCAGTCTTAGGTTTTTCAGGACCAGTCCTAGGTAGTTGAAGATTTTTGGATCTTTCTAGCTGTCCTACGACCAGTCCTGGACATCCTACGACCAATCTTGGAAGTTCTACGACTCATCCTACAACCGGTCGTAGCCCTACGACTCAAATTCCAGCAACCATTTTTGGTGTCTCACAACCGGTTGTAGGTGTCTCACGACCAATCGTAGGTGGCCCACGACCGGTCGTAGACCACCCTCGACTGGTTGTGGAACTGAAAATCAAATCCCGCGGAAATATTTCAAAAATCTTTGGAGCTACGACCAGTCATAGGATCATAAGACCAGTCGTAGACGGGATTTTTCAGTCTATAAATTGAGCACAAACTTCATAGTTTTAGTACTTCAAATCAATTCTATTTAAGCATTCTTTAGTCTATTCTCTGAGATAAGTTTGTGTTTATTTTAAGCTATATTGTGCTTATTTAATATTCTTTTTACTAGCTTATTCTTATTTGATTTTGATCTACATTCTAATCTTATTAGAAAAGGAGAATTTCTGATATTCCTTCTTCTTGGATTCAAAATCAAATAGATCTAGCCTGTTTGATCTAAAATCAATTAGACTTAGAACCATTCTTAAAGTGAGTATTAGACTTTAAACGTCAAATCAAACTTCTACTTCGATTGGTTCTACCGGGCTTCATCAAAAGGTGATTCAGGTATTTTACATGTTTTGTAATTTACTTTCTCTGGTTTTTGTTTGAGATTCGCTAGAAAAATCTTATTGTATTGGTTATCTGAGGAGAGCCAGAAAACTCAGATTGTGGGGTTTTTGGATTGTGTAAGCACGAGATCAAAGACACAATTGTGAAGGTTTTAGGTGAACCTGTGAAATCTATTTTGATAGTGCATGCTAATATCCCCTGTGTGAGGATATTAGGAGTGGAGTAGCAATCTGTGTGGCTGTTGGATAACAGTTGGTGTACACACAGGCGAACCACTATATATCGTTGTGTTGTGGATGTGCTTTATTCTTTCTTTCTTTTATTCATTCTGTTTTGTGGAAGAGTGTTTGTGGATGAATGTTGTAATCACTTCAAGCAAGTGTGGATGAATGTTGTAATAACTTAGGATTTATTTTCCACAAGTTATTTTTATTTCATTGCTTATTATTCCTCTTTGGTTTGTGATACAAGGACGTTCTAGAAATAAGGTTGTCCTACCTTAAACCTCTGGTTTTTGGTGTAAGGTTTTCCTTAGAACTGATAAAGTATCAATCTCTTTATTTTAGGCTATTGTGATTATTTTATATTCAGCATTGTGCTTTAAATCTTTTATTATTCCGCTGTTATTAGCTTTATTTGGCATTGCCCTATTCACCCCCCTCTAGGGCATATAGCTAGGCCCTTTCACTAACCCAAACCATTACCCCCCCCCCCCCCCCCCCACTAATTGACGTAGCGATAAACCTCCCTAGGGCCCATTGTTAAGCTTATATGTTGTTGTGTTATCCCAAACCATTGGGCACCCCCATTGATGTCGTTGCTTTCCACTACACCTTGTAAGATTACCCAACCTTGAAGCCCACCTTATGTACCTACCCGACCCCCATAAGGAAGACCAGTTTATTCATGATAGGAGATTAAGAAAGCCCAATTGTTCACCCGATTAGCTTACCCTGTGAACTCACCTTGTTGTATACCCGCTTCACTCCCCACGAGAGATATATCCTACCCTTATACCCCATTTTCTAGGACCTCGTGACATGTACGTATCATTCACACCGTCCATCTCCTTATTGAGACAAGTGTGAGGTCCATCCTTGACATTAGTACATCATCATCCCTTGCAGTAGACGAAAGAATATGTGCTATCAGATTTGGTATAACCATTGTTTAGTACATCATCACCCCTTTCTATAGACGAAAGAGTACGTGGTATCAGATTTGGTATATCCACTGTGTGGAACTACCTTAATGCATGAGTTAGACCCATCGTCCTTTCAGTGGACCGTACCTTAGGACATATGATATGTTATTACCTTGAGTTGGTTACGTTAGTCTAACATGGACCATTCCATATAGACTTCTATATGTTTAATGGGGTGTATCATTCATCCCCTACTCTTGTAAGTGACATACCGGTTAAGGCTGATCATCGTCTACTATATTTGATAATCATGCTAGTATACTTAGTCTAGTAGGATACACTGTGAACATGCTTAGTATTACATCATGATACATGCTCATACGGAACATTGCATGCCTTTTATGAGTAATGATTAATCATAGCATATGTCATTGGGCTGAGATATGGGGCTCCCTGTGAGACGGAGTTGCCCTATATGAGCACGCGGTACGCACAGGATTGCCACATGACTAATAGTGTGACTCATACATCTCGCACTTATGTTACACGATTACTGTACGCCCTAGCGACATCAGGGTTGTAGCCTCCGCAAGAATACCGAGGATGGCAGGATTAGATACCGAAAATACTTGTTAAGCACAGGGGCGCCATAAATGTCTTAAGGTGAAAGTCTCCAAAACCTAATGGTACCAGAGGATGCTCCAATGTCTAGACCGAGTGGATGTATGACGGCATGAGGGTCGGATACTAGTTGGTCGTGTCTCTCACTGTGTCGTGGTCTAAGGGAAGGGGGTGTGACCTTACTCACCCGAGTGAGGGGACAATGATTAGGCTGAGTCTGACATAGCTTGAAGAATGGGTTTGCTATCAACGAGCCGGGTCGATATTGGCAGGCGGATAGTGAGGTCTCTTCCACTTATCCAATTGTGCACTTAGATCGGGTGGCAAGCTAGCGCGGAGTGTATTAAACCTCGGTGATGATTCTAGAGATGTATGGTACTGATATTGTGACACCTCATCTTTATTGCACATGTGAGAGGGCACACATGGGCAGACGCTGATATGGACGAGGCCTATGGGCATGGGTGAGCTACTAGTAGTTGACAGGATACTATGCATGCAGTGTGGTGGAACCTTGTCCCACATTAGAAGTGTTGTGGTGGTTATATGTGGACTTACTGAACAAGATTTACGTACTCAGCATTTGACTCATTCATCCATTCACTCACTATCCACTTAGGCTAGTGGTGTACTATCAAATCATTATGTATACCTTCGCAATGGCCAGGATTTCAATTGAGCACGCGACCAACCTGAGATCAGGAGTTTACCACATGAAGTCTAGCTATTCAAATTTAGGTGTGGGACTGGTTTGGATAGAAGTCCCTTGTAATGGACCCAACAGCTTAGGATACTACATACTATCATCCCAACTTCACACTCTAGCTTGGTCATTTCTTTCGCACTGTATATTACATTGCATCCTTAGCACTTAGCATTTTGTATACTATGTTTTGGTATTGAATAGCCTGAATAAGGTTGATGGTATTATAAACTCGTCAGGATCTACATATTGCATTACATCTGTGGCATATGGCATTTGGATTGCTATATTTCTGCACTTATATGGCTTAGATGAGACCAATGGTATTCGTGGTTCGTCAGGAATTGCATATTACATTGCATCTTCAACATCTGATATTTTGCTCACTATGACTTCGCATTGCATAGCCGATCTACATTACATGCTCTAATATTGTATGACTTATAGACTTGCCAGTATTCCACTTACGCTGATATTATATGCCTGGAACATGCTTTGCACACACACGTATACCACCCTCTAAGCTTCGCAGTAAGCTTATGCACAACCGTTGCATACAAGTGACGTTAGGTCCTAGCAGCGTTGGGATAGAAGCAGGTGTCAGAACTTTGGAGTTTTATTTCATATATATATATATATATTTATATATATATATATATATATATATATATTTCCTTTTTTAGCATTGTACTTAAATGATTTTATTAGTGGATATGTGGTGATGATGCTATTATGACTTGGTTTTGCTTGTGGCTATGCTCCATTACAAAAAAAAAATAAAAAAAAAATCATACTAAAAATCCTCTTTTTAGGATCCCAGGATCGGAATCTATCATATGGGCACTGGAAGCCGAGAATGGGATAATACAGAGGTTGTCAACGCCGAATTCAGCAATTGAGAATTTTGTGAGCCCGGTTTCCGAGTTTGGGGCGTGATAGAGGACATAAAAGAATTATTTATATACTTTTTACTCTAATGGAATAATAAATGCAGTTGATTTTATTCGCGTGAATGGTTACCTTCTTAAATGTAATTAGATGTGATTTATTTATAAATAATTTTTTTTTTTAAATAAGGTGTGATTTTGAAGCATCCAATTTTTACATTATTGACACCCAAAATTCTCAGGCACGATTATGTACTCGGGCCGTGAAAAGTCAGGATGTTACAATACAGGTAAATTAACCCTCAATTCCCAACCAAACCCTATCGGATAAAAGACCCACTTAAAATAAATCTAAACTTGTCCAAAATTATATTTGTAAAACCCTTGGTAAGATTTTATTAGAGTTTATTTAATGTTCATGGAGATAGAAGCATATAGGTAAATTTCATGTTCAATCGATTGTAATTGAAATGCAATCGAGTAGCTTCAATATAATCAAACAACTATTTGATGGAATCAAACAACCGTTCGATGACATCGAAATAGAGTGTCAACAGTCTAGCAACCAAACTGTAAAATCCTAGATAAGTTCGATAGAATTGAAGGTAGTTCTATGGCATCGAACACACTTTGATAACATCAATATAAGGCTAAATATCTACAACAAAATTTGAAAAACTTACGTATACTCGATGTAATCGAATCCCTTTCAATGTCATTGAAGTAAGTTATCGATGACGTCGAAAATGGGACCGGTTTGTCCTGTAAGCTTTCAAGGAAAATCATATATTCTCAATGACATCAATAGCCACTCGATCATCGAAATTCAAATTTGGATGGCCTGTTCGATGGCATCAAAATATAGGAAATTCATTTTATTCTCGATGGCATCGACATGTAATCGATGACATCTCGATGGCATCGAAATCATGTTCGCTGGCATCGAAATTTGGCTCAATCTATCTAGCACCTAAAGTGATATTTTTAAGGAAAATCCCAATGCCATCGAGCCATCTCTTGATGACATTGAAGGGCCCTTTGATAGCATCGAAGGATGTTCGATGGCATCAGACATAATTTGTTTTGTATTTATTTGAAAATGTTAGTGCAGGAAGTCAATGCAATTAAAGAAGGTTTGATGACATCAAAGGAAACTTCGATGGCATTGAAGACCCTTCAATGACATTGACATGATCAGATTTATGCCCTTTTTTTACCTTTGGAATTTAACTTTATATAAATACTTGGGTTGCTTCTTAGCTTTTTGAGCGAGTATTGAAGAGAGCTTTGAGAGAGTTATTACCCTTCCTCTCAAGCCCTGTTTCTCATAGGAGTTCATCATTCAATCCATGTCTTAAAGGCATTTATTTGTATATTTATAGCTTGGATTGAAGAATGAACTCTGACATTCATTAATCATCCAACAACACTTTTTAATGGAAAATAATTGTGTTGGGATCCTTCAATGCTTATCTTCTGGGAATCTTCTCTAACTCTTAAAGACCCATCATTAATTAGAGAAGATCAAACCAAACCTTAACCTAACAACCTCGTACTTGATTAGAGCATCTACAAATTGTTGTTGTTTAAGAGAGCTGAAGACGCATCATCAGGATGAAGATCATCATCAACATGTGCTAAACGAGGCTGACTCACTTACAAGTAAGTAATAGAGTCCATTGTTTCTGAAGCCCTTTCCTTGTGTACGATTAGGAATTAGAGTTTGGTTCTTAAACTTGCTAAGAACTTTCTTAGGCCTCTGACGGGAGAATACATGTAGTGTCCATGTGTAGGACCTACTATTTTGTATAGGCATTAGAGTTTGCCTTGTATAGGCATTGTGAGTTGCAATTTGTAGGCACCTAGGGTTATCTTGTGTAGGCACCCTAGCTAACCTTGTGTAGGTTGTAAAGGTTTATGGTTAACTTGGTTTAAAACCATTGGATAGTGAAATTTGGTACACTCATGGGAATGAGTGCGTCACCCGAGATTGGAGTAGGCACACAGCCGAACCACTATATATCATTATGTTTGTGATGCATGCTTTTGCCTATGTTGTGATGATTCATGGTATGATTAATTTCCGCACACTACATGTTTGATGCATTGTAACTATTGTACATTTCACTATCCTATCTTTTGAGTGTGAATAGTGTGCGAAAACATTTAGTCCTATTCACCCCCCCCCCCCCCCCCCCCCCCCCCTCTAGGACACTTGGACATAATTTTGAGCAGTTTACCGTAATTTCAAGACATTCTAATAGGATTTTTAAAAGCAGTCTTATGAGCCCACACGCATCGGTTAGTCTTAAAGACCAATCCTTACATTCCGAATTTATAGTTTTCTCTAAAATCTATTTTTATCTCCCTATTTGATTTTTTGGCTTACCCACTTGTCTGTGGGTGATATGATGTAGTGTTATGACAACCCCAAGTGCATGGATGTGATGTAGTAATGACTCTGTGAGACCGAGGTCGTACCTACAGGGACTTATTATTGTGCGATTTCTGGAATACATTATAATTAAAACTAGAATCTAAA